>CAMAOD020000252.1:520000-525000 GCA_945859595.2 Megachile willughbiella
GACAGAGACAGAGACAGAGACAGAGGCAGCGACAGGGACAGGGACAGGGAGAGGGACAGAGACAGAGGCAGAGACAGGGTCTCAGACAGAGACAGAGACAGAGACAGAAACAGAGACAGAGACAGAGACAGAGACAGAGACAGAAACAGGGACAGAGACAGAGACAGAAACAGAGACAGAGACAGAGACAAAGACAAAGACATTGACAGAGACAGAGACAGAGACAGCGACAGGGACACGGAGAGGGACAGGGACAGAGCCAGAGGCAGAGGCAGAGACAGAGACAGAGACAGAGACAGAGACAGAAACAGAGACAGAGACAGATACGGGGACAGAGACAGAGGCAGAGACACAGACAGAGACAGAGACCGAGACAGAGGCAGAGACACAGCCAGAGACAGAGACAGAGACAGAGACATGGACAGAGACAGAGACGGAGACAAAGACCAAGACAGAGGCAGAGACATAGAGAGAGACAGAGACAGGGACAGAGACAGAGACAGAGACAGAGGCAGAGACAGAGACAGAGACAGAGGCAGCGTCTCAGACAGAAACAGAGACAGAGACAGAGACAGAGACAGAGACAGAGACAGAGACAGAGACAGAGACAGGGACAGAGACAGAGACAGAGACAGAGACAGAGACAGAGACAGAGACAGAGACGGAGACAGTGACAGAGACGGAGACAGAGACAGAGACAGAGACAGAGACAGCGACGGAGACACAGACAGAGACAGAGACAGAGACAGAGACAGAGACAGAGACAGAGACAGAGACAGAGACAGAGACAGAGACAGAAACAGAGACAGAGACAGAGGCAGAAACAGAGACAGAAACAGAGGCTGAGACAGAGACGGAGACGGAGACTGAGACAGAGACAGAGACAGAGACAGAGTCGGAGACAAAGACCGAGACAGAGGCAGAGACACAGACAGAGACAGAGACACACACAGGGACAGAGACAGAGACGGAGACAATGACCGAGACAGAGGCAGAGACAGAGACAGAGACAGAGACAGAGACAGAGACAGAGATACATGCATAGACAGAGACAGAGACAGCGACAGGGACAGGGACAGAGACAGAGGCAGAGGCAGAGACAGAGACAGAGACAGAGACAGGAACAGAGACAGAGACAGATACGGGGACAGAGACAGAGGCAGAGACAGAGACAAAGACAAAGACAGAGACAGAGACAGAGACACAGACAGAGACAGGGACACAGACGGAGACAGAGACAGAGACACATGCATAGACAGAGACAGAGACAGCGACAGGGACAGGGACAGTGACAGAGGCAGAGGCAGAGACAGAGACAGAGACAGAGACAGAGACAGATACGGGGACAGAGACAGAGGCAGAGACAGAGACAGAGACAGAGACAGAGACAGAGACAGAGGCAGAGACAGAGACAGCGACAGAGACAGAGACAGAGACAGATGTAGAGACAGAGACAGAGACAGCGACAGAGACAGAGACAGAGACAGAGACAGAGACAGAGACAGAGACAGAGACAAAAACAGAGACAGAGACAGAGACAGAAACAGAGACAGAGACAGAGGCAGAGACAGAGACAGAGACAGAGACAGAGACAGAGACAGAGGAAGAGCCTCAGACAGAGAAAGAGACAGAGACAGAGACAGATACGGAGACAGAGACAGAGACAGAGACAGAGACAGAGACAGAGACAGAGACAGAGACAGAGACAGAGACAGAGACAGAGACAGAGACAGAGACAGAGACAGAGACAGAGACTGAGACAGAGACAGAGACAGAGGCAGAGACACAGACAGAGACAGAGACACAGACTGAGACAGAGACAGAGGCAGAGACAGAGACAGAGACAGAGACAGAGGCAGAGCCTCAGACAGAGAAAGAGACAGAGACAGAGACAGATACGGAGACAGAGACATATACGGGGACAGAGACAGAGGCAGAGACAGAGACGGAGACAAAGACCGAGACAGAGGCAGAGACACAGACAGAGACAGAGACAGAGACAGAGACAGAGGCAGAGACAGAGACAGAGACAGAGACAGAGACAGAGACAGAGACAGAGACAGAGACAGAGACAGACACAGAGACAGAGGCAGGGTCTCAGACAGAGAAAGAGACAGAGACAGAGACAGAGACGGATACGGAGACAGAGACAGAGACAGAGACAGAGACAGAGACAGACACAGAGAGAGAGGCAGGGTCTCAGACAGAGAAAGAGACAGAGACAGAGACAGAGACGGATACGGAGACAGAGACAGAGACAGAGACAGAGACAGAGACAGAGACAGAGACAGAGACAGAGACAGAAACAGAGACAGAGACAGAGACTGAGACAGAGACAGAAACAGAGACAGAGACAGAGACAGAAACAGAGATAGAGACAGAGACAGAGACAGAGACAGAGACAGAGACAGAGACAGAGACAGAGACAGAGACAGAGACAGAGACAGAGACAGAGACAGAGACAGAGACAGAGACAGAGACAGAGACAGAGACAGAGACAGATGCATAGACAGAGACAGAGACAGAGACAGAGGCAGCGACAGGGACAGGGACAGGGAGAGGGACAGAGACAGAGGCAGAGACAGGGTCTCAGACAGAGACAGAGACAGAGACAGAAACAGAGACAGAGACAGAGACAGAGACAGAGACAGAAACAGGGACAGAGACAGAGACAGAAACAGAGACAGAGACAGAGACAAAGACAAAGACATTGACAGAGACAGAGACAGAGACAGCGACAGGGACACGGAGAGGGACAGGGACAGAGCCAGAGGCAGAGGCAGAGACAGAGACAGAGACAGAGACAGAGACAGAAACAGAGACAGAGACAGATACGGGGACAGAGACAGAGGCAGAGACACAGACAGAGACAGAGACCGAGACAGAGGCAGAGACACAGCCAGAGACAGAGACAGAGACAGAGACATGGACAGAGACAGAGACGGAGACAAAGACCAAGACAGAGGCAGAGACATAGAGAGAGACAGAGACAGGGACAGAGACAGAGACAGAGACAGAGGCAGAGACAGAGACAGAGACAGAGACAGAGGCAGCGTCTCAGACAGAAACAGAGACAGAGACAGAGACAGAGACAGAGACAGAGACAGAGACAGAGACAGAGACAGAGACAGAGACAGGGACAGAGACAGAGACAGAGACAGAGACAGAGACAGAGACAGAGACGGAGACAGTGACAGAGACGGAGACAGAGACAGAGACAGAGGCAGAGACACAGACAGAGACAGAGACACACACAGGGACAGAGACAGAGACGGAGACAATGACCGAGACAGAGGCAGAGACAGAGACAGAGACAGAGACAGAGACAGAGACAGAGATACATGCATAGACAGAGACAGAGACAGCGACAGGGACAGGGACAGAGACAGAGGCAGAGGCAGAGACAGAGACAGAGACAGAGACAGGAACAGAGACAGAGACAGATACGGGGACAGAGACAGAGGCAGAGACAGAGACAAAGACAAAGACAGAGACAGAGACAGAGACACAGACAGAGACAGGGACACAGACGGAGACAGAGACAGAGACACATGCATAGACAGAGACAGAGACAGCGACAGGGACAGGGACAGTGACAGAGGCAGAGGCAGAGACAGAGACAGAGACAGAGACAGAGACAGATACGGGGACAGAGACAGAGGCAGAGACAGAGACAGAGACAGAGACAGAGACAGAGACAGAGGCAGAGACAGAGACAGCGACAGAGACAGAGACAGAGACAGATGTAGAGACAGAGACAGAGACAGCGACAGAGACAGAGACAGAGACAGAGACAGAGACAGAGACAGAGACAGAGACAGAGACAAAAACAGAGACAGAGACAGAGACAGAAACAGAGACAGAGACAGAGGCAGAGACAGAGACAGAGACAGAGACAGAGACAGAGACAGAGACAGAGACAGAGGCAGAGCCTCAGACAGAGAAAGAGACAGAGACAGAGACAGATACGGAGACAGAGACAGAGACAGAGACAGAGACAGAGACAGAGACAGAGACAGAGACAGAGACAGAGACAGAGACAGAGACAGAGACAGAGACAGAGACAGAGACTGAGACAGAGACAGAGACAGAGGCAGAGACACAGACAGAGACAGAGACACAGACTGAGACAGAGACAGAGGCAGAGACAGAGACAGAGACAGAGACAGAGGCAGAGCCTCAGACAGAGAAAGAGACAGAGACAGAGACAGATACGGAGACAGAGACAGAGACAGAGACAGAGACAGAGACAGAGACAGAGACAGAGGCAGAGACAGATACAGAGACAGAGACAGAGACAGAGACAGAGACAGAGGCAGGGTCTCAGACAGAGACAGAGACAGAGGCAGAAACAGAGACAGAGACAGAGACAGAGACAGAGACAGAAACAGAGACAAAGACAGAGGCAGAAACAGAGACAGAGACAGAGACTGAGACAGAGACGGAGACTGAGACAGAGACAGAGACAGAGACAGAGACGGAGACAAAGACCGAGACAGAGGCAGAGACACAGAGAGAGACAGAGACACAGACAGAGACAGAGACAGAGACAGAGACAGAGACAGAGGCAGGGTCTCAGACAGAGACAGAGACAGAGACACAGACAGAGACAGAGACAGAGACAGAAACAGGGACAGAGACAGATACGGGGACAGAGACAGAGGCAGAGACAGAGACGGAGACAAAGACAGAGGCAGAGGCAGAGGCACAGACAGAGACAGAGACAGAGACAGAGACAGACGCAGAGACAGAGACAGAGACAGAGACAAAACCGGAGACAGAGACAGAGACAGAAACAGAGACAGAGACAGAGGCAGAGACAGAGACAGAGACAGAGACAGAGACAGAGACAGAGACAGAGACAGAGGCAGAGCCTCAGACAGAGAAAGAGACAGAGACAGAGACAGAGACGGATACGGAGACAGAGACAGAGACAGAGACAGAGACAGAGACAGAGACAGAGACAGAGACAGAGACAGAGACAGAGACAGAGACAGAGA
>CAMAOD020000252.1:530000-552500 GCA_945859595.2 Megachile willughbiella
CAGACACAGACAGAGACAGGGACAGAGACAGAGACAGAGACAGAGGCAGAGACAGATACAGAGACAGAGACAGAGACAGAGACAGAGACAGAGGCAGGGTCTCAGACAGAGACAGAGACAGAGGCAGAAACAGAGACAGAGACAGAGACAGAGACAGAGACAGAAACAGAGACAAAGACAGAGGCAGAAACAGAGACAGAGACAGAGACTGAGACAGAGACGGAGACTGAGACAGAGACAGAGACAGAGACAGAGACGGAGACAAAGACCGAGACAGAGGCAGAGACACAGACAGAGACAGAGACACAGACAGAGACAGAGACAGAGACAGAGACAGAGGCAGGGTCTCAGACAGAGACAGAGACAGAGACACAGACAGAGACAGAGACAGAGACAGAAACAGGGACAGAGACAGATACGGGGACAGAGACAGAGGCAGAGACAGAGACGGAGACAAAGACAGAGGCAGAGGCAGAGGCACAGACAGAGACAGAGACAGAGACAGAGACAGACGCAGAGACAGAGACAGAGACAGAGACAAAACCGGAGACAGAGACAGAGACAGAAACAGAGACAGAGACAGAGGCAGAGACAGAGACAGAGACAGAGACAGAGACAGAGACAGAGACAGAGACAGAGGCAGAGCCTCAGACAGAGAAAGAGACAGAGACAGAGACAGAGACGGATACGGAGACAGAGACAGAGACAGAGACAGAGACAGAGACAGAGACAGAGACAGAGACAGAGACAGAGACAGAGACAGAGACAGAGACAGAGACAGAGACAGAGACAGAGACAGAGACAGATACAGAGACAGAGACAGAGACAGACACAGAGACAGAGACAGAGACAGAGACAGAGACAGAGACAGAGACAGAGACAGAGACAGAGACAGAGACAGAGACAGAGACAGAGACAGAGACAGAGACAAAGACAGAGACAAAGACAGAGACAGAGACAGAGACAGAGACAGAGACAGAGACAGAGACAGAGACAGAGACAGAGACAGAGACAGAGGCAGAGACAGAGACAGAGACAGCGACGGAGACAGAGACAGAGACAGAGACAGAGACAGAGACAGAGACAGAGACAGAGACAGAGACAGAGACAGAGACGGAGACAAAGACCGAGACAGACGCAGAGACTGAGACAGAGGCAGAGACAGAGACGGAGGCAGAGACTGAGACTGAGACAGAGACAGAGACAGAGACAGAGACAGAGACAGAGACAGAGACAGAGACAGAGACAGAGACGGAGACAAAGACCGAGACAGACGCAGAGACTGAGACAGAGGCAGAGACAGAGACGGAGGCAGAGACAGAGACAGAGACAGAGACAGAGACAGAGACAGAGACGGAGACAAAGACCGAGACAGAGGCAGAGACACAGACAGAGACAGAGACAGGGACAGAGACAGAGACGGATACGGAGACAGAGACAGAGACAGAGACAGAGACAGAGACGGAGACAAAGACCGAGACAGAGGCAGAGACACAGACAGAGACAGAGACAGAGACAGAGACGGAGACGGAGGCAGAGACAGAGACAGAGACAGAGACAGAGACAGAGACAGATGCATAGACAGAGACAGAGACAGAGACAGAGACAGCGACAGGGACAGGGAGAGGGACAGGGACAGAGACAAAGGCAGAGGCAGAGACAGAGACAGAGACAGAGACAGAAACAGAGACAGAGACAGAGACAGAGACAGAGACAGAGACAGAGATAGAGACAGAGGCAGAAACAGAGACAGAGACAGAGACAGAGACAGAGACAGAGACGGAGACAGGGACAGGGACAGAGACAGAGGCAGAGGCAGAGAGAGAGACAGAGACAGAGACAGAAACAGAGACAGAGACAGATACGGGGACAGAGACAGAGGCAGAGACAGAGACGGAGACAAAGACCGAGACAGAGGCAGAGACACAGACAGAGACAGAGACAGAGACAGAGACAGAGACGGATACGGAGACAGAGACAGAGACAGAGACAGAGACAGAGACGGAGACAAAGACCGAGACAGAGGCAGAGACACAGACAGAGACAGAGACAGAGACAGAGACGGAGACGGAGGCAGAGACAGAGACAGAGACAGAGACAGAGACAGAGACAGATGCATAGACAGAGACAGAGACAGAGACAGAGACAGCGACAGGGACAGGGAGAGGGACAGGGACAGAGACAAAGGCAGAGGCAGAGACAGAGACAGAGACAGAGACAGAAACAGAGACAGAGACAGAGACAGAGACAGAGATAGAGACAGAGGCAGAAACAGAGACAGAGACAGAGACAGAGACTGAGACAGAGACGGAGACGGAGACTGAGACAGAGACAGAGACAGAGACAGAGACAGAGACAGAGACGGAGACACATGCATAGACAAAGACAGAGACAGCGACAGGGACAGGGACAGAGAAAGAGGCAGAGGCAGAGACAGAGACAGAGACAGAGACAGAAACAGAGACAGAGACAGAGGCAGAGACAGAGACGGAGACAAAGACCGAGACAGAGGCAGAGACACAGACAGAGACAGAGACAGAGACAGAGACAGAGACAGAGACAGAGACAGAGACAGAGACAGAGACAGAGACAGAGACAGACACAGAGACAGAGGCAGGGTCTCAGACAGAGAAAGAGACAGAGACAGAGACAGAGACGGATACGGAGACAGAGACAGAGACAGAGACAGAGACAGAGACAGAGACAGAGACAGAGACAGAAACAGAGACAGAGACAGAGACTGAGATAGAGACAGAGACAGAGACAGAGACAGAGACAGAGACAGAGACAGATGCATAGACAGAGACAGAGGCAGAGACAGAGACAGCGACAGGGACAGGGAGAGGGACAGGGACAGAGACAAAGGCAGAGGCAGAGACAGAGACAGAGACAGAGACAGAAACAGAGACAGAGACAGAGACAGAAACAGAGATAGAGACAGAGACAGAGACAGAGACAGAGACAGAGACAGAGACAGAGACAGAGACAGAGACAGAGACAGAGACAGGGACAGAGACAGAGACAGAGACAGAGACAGAGACAGAGACAGAGACAGAGACAGAGACTGAGACAGAGACGGAGACGGAGACTGAGACAGAGACAGAGACAGAGACAGAGATAGAGACGGAGACACATGCATAGACAGAGACAGAGACAGCGACAGGGACAGGGACAGAGAAAGAGGCAGAGGCAGAGACAGAGACAGAGACAGAGACAGAGACAGAAACAGAGACAGAGACAGATACGGGGACAGAGACAGAGGCAGAGACAGAGATAGAGACAGAGACAGAGACAGAGACAGAGACAGAGACAGAGACAGAGACAGAGACAGAGACAGAGACAGAGACAGAGACAGAGACAGAGACAGAGACAGAGGCAGAGACAGAGACAGAGACAGAGACAGGGACAGAGACAGAGACAGAGACAGAGGCAGAGACAGAGGCAGGGTCTCAGACAGAGACAGAGACAGAGACAGAGACAGAGACAGAGACAGAGACAGAGACAGAGACAGAAACAGAGATAGAGACAGAGGCAGAAACAGAGACAGAGACAGAGACTGAGACAGAGACGGAGACGGAGACTGTGACAGAGACAGAGACAGAGACAGAGACAGAGACGGAGACACATGCATAGACAGAGACAGAGACAGCGACAGGGACAGGGACAGAGAAAGAGGCAGAGGCAGAGACAGAGACAGAGACAGAGACAGAAACAGAGACAGAGACAGATACGGGGACAGAGACAGAGGCAGAGACAGAGACGGAGACAGAGACCGAGACAGAGGCAGGGACACAGCCAGAGACAGAGACAGAGACAGAGACGGATACGGAGACAGAGACAGAGACAGAGACAGAGACAGAGACGGAGACAAAGACCGAGACGGAGGCAGAGACACAGACAGAGACAGAGACAGAGACAGAGACAGAGACGGAGGCAGAGACAGAGACAGAGACAGAGACAGAGACAGAGACAGAGACAGAGACAGAAACAGAGACAGAGACAGAGACTGAGACAGAGACAGAGACAGAGACGGAGACAGAGACAGAGACAGATGCATACACAGAGACAGAGACAGAGACAGAGACAGCGACAGGGACAGGGAGAGGGACAGGGACAGAGACAAAGGCAGAGGCAGAGACAGAGACAGAGACAGAGACAGAAACAGAGACAGAGACAGATACGGGGACAGAGACAGAGGCAGAGACACAGACAGAGACAGAGACCGAGACAGAGGCAGAGACACAGCCAGAGACAGAGACAGAGACAGAGACAGGGACAGAGACAGAGACGGAGACAAAGACGGAGACAGAGGCAGAGACATAGATAGAGACAGAGACACACACAGGGACAGAGACAGAGACGGAGACAATGACCGAGACAGAGGCAGAGACAGAGACAGAGACAGAGACAGAGACAGAAACAGAGACAGAAACAGAGGCTGAGACAGAGACGGAGACGGAGACTGACACAGAGACAGAGACAGAGACAGAGTCGGAGACAAAGACCGAGACAGAGGCACAGACACAGACAGAGACAGAGACAGGGACAGAGACAGAGACAGAGACAGACACAGAGACAGAGTCAGGGTCTCAGACAGAGAAAGAGACAGAGACGGATACGGAGACAGAGACAGCGACAGGGACAGGGACAGAGAAAGAGGCAGAGGCAGAGACAGAGACAGAGACAGAGACAGAAACAGAGACAGAGACAGATACGGGGACAGAGACAGAGGCAGAGACAGAGACGGAGACAGAGACCGAGACAGAGGCAGAGACACAGACAGAGACAGAGACCGAGACAGAGGCAGAGACACAGCCAGAGACAGAGACAGAGACAGAGACAGAGACAGGGACAGAGACAGAGACGGAGACAAAGACCGAGACAGAGGCAGAGACATAGACAGAGACAGAGAGAGGGACAGAGACAGAGACAGAGACAGAGGCAGAGACAGAGACAGAGACCGAGACAGAGACAGAGACAGAGGCGGGGTCTCAGACAGAGACAGAGACAGACACAGAGACAGAGACAGAAACAGAGACAGAGACAGAGGCAGAAACAGAGACAGAAACAGAGGCTGAGACAGAGACGGAGACGGAGACAGAGGCAGGGTCTCAGACAGAGACAGAGACAGAGACAGAGACCGAGACAGAGGCAGAGACACAGACAGAGACAGAGACACACACAGGGACAGAGACAGAGACGGAGACAATGACCGAGACAGAGGCAGAGACAGAGACAGAGACAGAGACAGAGACAGAAACAGAGACAGAAACAGAGGCTGAGACAGAGACGGAGACGGAGACTGACACAGAGACAGAGACAGAGACAGAGTCGGAGACAAAGACCGAGACAGAGGCACAGACACAGACAGAGACAGAGACAGGGACAGAGACAGAGACAGAGACAGACACAGGGACAGAGGCAGGGTCTCAGACAGAGAAAGAGACAGAGACGGATACGGAGACAGAGACAGAGACAGGGACAGAGACAGAGACAGAGACAGAGACAGAGACAGAGACAGAGACAGAGACAGAGACAGCGACAGGGACAGGGACAGGGAGAGGGACAGAGACAGAGGCAGAGACAGAGACAGAGACAAAGACAGATACAGAAACAGAGACAGAGACAGAGGCAGAGACAGAGGCAGAGACAGAGACGGAGACGGAGACAGAGGCAGAGACACAGACAGAGGCAAAGACAGAGACAGAAACAGGGACAGAGACAGAGACAGAAACAGAAACAGAGACAGAGACAGAGACAGAGACAAAGACAAAGACATTGACAGAGACAGAGACAGAGACACAGACAGAGACAGGGACAGAGACGGAGACAAAGACCGAGACAGAGGCAGAGACACAGACAGAGACAGAGACAGAGACAGAGACGGAGGCAGAGACAGAGACAGAGACAGAGACAGAGACAGAGACAGAGACAGAGACAGACACAGACACAGAGACAGAGGCAGGGTCTCAGACAGAGAAAGAGACAGAGACAGAGACAGAGACAGAGACAGAGACAGAGACAGAGACAGAGACAGAGACAGAAACAGAGACAGAGACGGAGACAGAGACTGAGACAGAGACAGAGACAGAGACAGAGACAGAGACAGAGACAGATGCATAGACAGAGACAGAGACAGAGACAGAGACAGCGACAGGGACAGGGAGAGGGACAGGGACAGAGACAGAGGCAGAGGCAGAGACAGAGACAGAGACAGAGACAGAAACAGAGACATAGACAGATACGGAGACAGAGGCAGAGGCAGAGACACAGACAGAGACAGAGACCGAGACAGAGTCAGGGTCTCAGACAGAGACAGAGACAGAGGCAGGGTCTCAGACAGAGACAGAGACAGAGACAGAGACAGAGACAGAGACAGAGACAGAGACAGAGACAGAGACAGAGACAGAGACAGAGACAGAGACAGAGACAGAGACAGAGAAAGAGACAGAGACGGAGACAGTGACAGAGACGGAGACAGAGACAGAGACAGAGACAGAGACAGCGACGGAGACACAGACAGAGACAGAGACAGAGACAGAGACAGAGACAGAGACAGAGACAGAGACAGAGACAGAAACAGAGACAGAGGCAGAAACAGAGACAGAAACAGAGGCTGAGACAGAGACGGAGACGGAGACTGAGACAGAGACAGAGACAGAGACAGAGACAGAGACAGAGACAGAGACAGAGACAGAGAGAGAGACAGAGACAGAGACAGAGACAGAGACAGAGACAGAGACAGAAACAGAGACAGAGACAGAGACGGAGACAAAGACCGAGACAGACGCAGAGACTGAGACAGAGGCAGAGACAGAGACGGAGGCAGAGACTGAGACTGAGACAGAGACAGAGACAGAGACAGAGACAGAGACAGAGACAGAGACAGAGACAGAGACAGAGACAGAGACAGAGACGGAGACAGTGACAGAGACGGAGACAGTGACAGAGACAGAGACAGAGACAGAGACAGAGACAGAGACAGACACAGACACAGAGACAGAGGCAGGGTCTCAGACAGAGAAAGAGACAGAGACAGAGACAGAGACAGAGACAGAGGCAGAGACAGAGACAGAAACAGAGACAGAGACGGAGACAGAGACTGAGACAGAGACAGAGACAGAGACAGAGACAGAGACAGATGCATAGACAGAGAAAGAGACAGAGACAGAGACAGCGACAGGGACAGGGAGAGGGACAGGGACAGAGACAGAGGCAGAGACAGAGACAGAGACAGAGACAGAGGCGGAGACAGTGACAGAGACGGAGACAGAGACAGAGACAGAGACAGAGACAGCGACGGAGACACAGACAGAGACAGAGACAGAGACAGAGACAGAGACAGAGACAGAGACAGAGACAGAGACAGAGACAGAGACAGAAACAGAGACAGAGGCAGAAACAGAGACAGAAACAGAGGCTGAGACAGAGACGGAGACGGAGACTGAGACAGAGACAGAGACAGAGACAGAGACAGAGACAGAGACAGAGACAGAGACAGAGACAGAGACAGAGACAGAGACAGAGACAGAGACAGAGACAGAGACAGAGACAGATACGGAGACAAAGGCAGAGACAGAGACAGAGGCAGAGACAGAGACGGAGACACAGACAGAGACAGAGACAGAGACAGAGACAGATGCATAGACAGAGAAAGAGACAGAGACAGAGACAGCGACAGGGACAGGGAGAGGGACAGGGACAGAGACAGAGGCAGAGACAGAGACAGAGACAGAGACAGAGACAGAAACAGAGACAGAGACAGAGGCAGAGACAGAGACAGAGACAGAGACAGAGGCAGAGACAGAGACAGAGACAGAGACAGAGACAGAGACAGACACAGAGACAGAGGCAGGGTCTCAGAGAGAGAAAGAGACAGAGACAGAGACAGAGACGGATACGGAGACAGAGACAGTGACAGAGACAGAGACAGAGACAGAGACGGAGACGGAGACTGACACAGATACAGAGACAGAGACAGAGTCGGAGACAAAGACCGAGACAGAGGCACAGACACAGACAGAGACAGAGACAGGGACAGAGACAGAGACAGAGACAGACACAGAGACAGAGGCAGGGTCTCAGACAGAGAAAGAGACAGAGACGGATACGGAGACAGAGACAGAGACAGGGACAGAGACAGAGACAGAGACAGAGACAGAGACAGAGACAGAGACAGCGACAGGGACAGGGACAGGGAGAGGGACAGAGACAGAGGCAGAGACAGAGACAGAGACAAAGACAGAGACAGAGACAGAGGCAGAGACAGAGACGGAGACACAGACAGAGACAGAGACAGAGACAGAGACAGATGCATAGACAGAGAAAGAGACAGAGACAGAGACAGCGACAGGGACAGGGAGAGGGACAGGGACAGAGACAGAGGCAGAGACAGAGACAGAGACAGAGACAGAGACAGAAACAGAGACAGAGACAGAGGCAGAGACAGAGACAGAGACAGAGACAGAGGCAGAGACAGAGACAGAGACAGAGACAGAGACAGAGACAGACACAGAGACAGAGGCAGGGTCTCAGAGAGAGAAAGAGACAGAGACAGAGACAGAGACAGAGACGGATACGGAGACAGAGACAGAGACAGAGACAGAGACAGAGACAGAGACGGAGACAAAGACCGAGACTGAGGCAGAAACATAGACAGAGACAGAGACAGGGACAGAGACAGAGACAGAGACAGAGGCAGAGACAGAGACAGAGACAGAGACAGAGGCAGGGTCTCAGACAGAGACAGAGACAGAGACAGAGACCGAGACAGAGGCAGAGACACAGACAGAGACAGAGACACACACAGGGACAGAGACAGAGACGGAGACAATGACCGAGACAGAGGCAGAGACAGAGACAGAGACAGAGATACATGCATAGACAGAGACAGAGACAGCGACAGGGACAGGGACAGAGACAGAGGCAGAGGCAGAGACAGAGACGGAGACAGTGACAGAGACGGAGACAGAGACAGAGACAGAGACAGAGACAGCGACGGAGACACAGACAGAGACAGAGACAGAGACAGAGACAGAGACAGAGACAGAGACAGAGACAGAGACAGAGACAGAGACAGAAACAGAGACAGAGACAGAGGCAGAAACAGAGACAGAAACAGAGGCTGAGACAGAGACGGAGACGGAGACTGAGACAGAGACAGAGACAGAGGCAGAGACAGGGACAGGAACAGAGACAGAGACAGATACGGGGACAGAGACAGAGGCAGAGACAGAGACGGAGACAAAGACCGAGACAGAGGCAGAGACACAGACAGAGACAGAGACAGAGACAGAGACAGAGACAGAGGCAGAGACAGAGACAGAGACAGAGACAGAGACAGAGACAGACACAGAGACAGAGGCAGGGTCTCAGAGAGAGAAAGAGACAGAGACAGAGACAGAGACGGATACGGAGACAGAGACAGAGACAGAGACAGAGACAGAGACAGAGACAGAGACAGAGACAGAGACAGAGACAGAGACAGAGACAGAGACAGAGACAGAGACAGAGACAGAGACAGAGACAGAGACAGAGACAGAGACAGGGACAGAGACAGAGACGGAGACAAAGACCGAGACTGAGGCAGAGACATAGACAGAGACAGAGACAGGGACAGAGACAGAGACAGAGACAGAGGCAGGGTCTCAGACAGAGACAGAGACAGAGACAGAGACCGAGACAGAGGCAGAGACACAGACGGAGACAGAGACACACACAGGGACAGAGACAGAGACGGAGACAATGACCGAGACAGAGGCAGAGACAGAGACAGAGACAGAGACAGAGACAGAGATACATGCATAGACAGAGACAGAGACAGCGACAGGGACAGGGACAGAGACAGCGGCAGAGGCAGAGACAGAGACAGAGACAGAGACAGGAACAGAGACAGATACGGGGACAGGGACAGTGGCAGAGACAGAGACGGAGACAAAGACCGAGGCAGAGGCAGAGACACAGACAGAGGCAGAGACAGAGACAGAGACAGAGGCAGAGACAGTGACAGAGACAGAGACAGATACGGAGACAGAGACAGAGACAGCGACAGAGACAGAGACAGAGACAGAGACAGAGACAGAGACAGAGGCAGAAACAGGGACAGGGACAGTGACAGAGGCAGAGGCAGAGACAGAGACAGAGACAGAGACAGATACGGGGACAGAGACAGAGGCAGAGACAGAGACAGAGACCGAGACAGAGACAGAGGCGGAGACAGAGACAGAGACAGAGACAGAGACAGAGACAGAGACACATGCATAGACAGAAACAGAGACAGCGACAGGGACAGGGACAGTGACAGAGGCAGAGGCAGAGACAGAGACAGACACAGATACGGGGACAGAGACAGAGGCAGAGACAGAGACAGAGACAGAGACAGAGACAGAGGCAGAGACAGAGACAGAGACAGAGACAGAGACAGAGACAGATGTAGAGACAGAGACAGAGACAGCGACAGAGACCGAGACAGAGACAGAGACAGAGACAGAGACAGAGACAGAGACAGAGACAGAGACAGAGACAGAGACAGAGACAGAGACAGAGACAGATACAGAGACAGATACGGGGACAGAGACAGAGGCAGAGACAGAGGCAGAGACAGGGACAGGGACAGTGACAGAGGCAGAGGCAGAGACAGAGACAGAGGCAGAGACAGAGACAGATACGGGGACAGAGACAGAAGCAGAGACAGAGACAGAGACAGAGACAGAGACAGAGACAGAGACAGAAACAGAGACAGAGGCAGAGGCAGAGACACATGCACAGACAGAGACAGAGACAGCGACAGGGACAGGGACAGAAACAGAGGCTGAGACAGAGACGGAGACGGAGACTGAGACAGAGACAGAGACAGAGGCAGAGACAGGGACAGGAACAGAGACAGAGACAGATACGGGGACAGAGACAGAGACAGAGACAGAGACAGAGGCAGAGACAGAGACAGAGACAGAGACAGAGACAGAGACAGACACAGAGACAGAGGCAGGGTCTCAGAGAGAGAAAGAGACAGAGACAGAGACAGAGACGGATACGGAGACAGAGACAGAGACAGAGACAGAGACAGAGACAGAGACAGAGACAGAGACAGAGACAGAGACGGATACGGAGACAGAGACAGAGACAGAGACAGAGACAGAGACAGAGACAGAGACAGAGACAGAGACAGAGACAGAGACAGAGACAGAGACAGAGACAGAGACAGAGACAGAGACAGAGACAGAGACAGAGACAGAGACAGGGACAGAGACAGAGACGGAGACAAAGACCGAGACTGAGGCAGAGACATAGACAGAGACAGAGACACGGACAGAGACAGAGACAGAGACAGAGACAGAGACAGAGGCAGAGACAGGGACAGGGACAGAGACAGAGGCAGAGGCAGAGACAGAGACAGAGACAGAGACAGAGACAGATACGGGGACAGAGACAGAGGCAGAGACAGAGACAGAGACCGAGACAGAGACAGAGGCGGAGACAGAGACAGAGACAGAGACAGAGACAGAGACACATGCATAGACAGAAACAGAGACAGCGACAGGGACAGGGACAGTGACAGAGGCAGAGGCAGAGACAGAGACAGAGACAGATACGGGGACAGAGACAGAGGCAGAGACAGAGACAGAGACAGAGACAGAGACAGAGGCAGAGACAGAGACAGAGACAGAGACAGAGACAGAGACAGATGTAGAGACAGAGACAGAGACAGCGACAGAGACCGAGACAGAGACAGAGACAGAGACAGAGACAGAGACAGAGACAGAGACAGAGACAGAGACAGAGACAGAGACAGAGACAGAGACAGAGACAGAAACAGATACAGAGACAGATACGGGGACAGAGACAGAGGCAGAGACAGAGGCAGAGACAGGGACAGGGACAGTGACAGAGGCAGAGGCAGAGACAGAGACAGAGGCAGAGACAGAGACAGATACGGGGACAGAGACAGAAGCAGAGACAGAGACAGAGACAGAGACAGAGACAGAGACAGAGACAGAGACAGAAACAGAGACAGAGACAGAGACAGAGACAGAGACAGAGACGGAGACAAAGACCGAGACTGAGGCAGAGACATAGACAGAGACAGAGACACGGACAGAGACAGAGACAGAGACAGAGACAGAGACAGAGGCAGAGACAGGGACAGGGACAGTGACAGAGGCAGAGGCAGAGACAGAGACAGAGACAGAGACAGAGACAGATACGGGGACAGAGACAGAGGCAGAGACAGAGACAGAGACAGAGACAGAGACAGAAACAGAGACAGAGACAGAGGCAGAGGCAGAGACAGAGGCAGAGACAGAGACGGAGACGGAGACAGAGGCAGAGACACAGACAGAGGCAAAGACAGAGACAGAAACAGGGACAGAGACAGAGACAGAAACAGAGACAGAGACAGAGACAAAGACAAAGACATTGACAGAGACAGAGACAGAGACACAGACAGAGACAGGGACAGAGACGGAGACAAAGACCGAGACAGAGGCAGAGACACAGACAGAGACAGAGACAGAGACAGAGACAGAGACAGACACAGAGACAGAGGCAGAGTCTCAGACAGAGAAAGAGACAGAGACGGATACGGAGACAGAGACAGAGACGGAGACTGAGACAGAGACAGAGACAGAGGCAGAGACAGGGACAGGAACAGAGACAGAGACAGATACGGGGACAGAGACAGAGGCAGAGACAGAGACGGAGACAAAGACCGAGACAGAGGCAGAGACACAGACAGAGACAGAGACAGAGACAGAGACAGAGACAGAGGCAGAGACAGAGACAGAGACAGAGACAGAGACAGAGACAGACACAGAGACAGAGGCAGGGTCTCAGAGAGAGAAAGAGACAGAGACAGAGACAGAGACGGATACGGAGACAGAGACAGAGACAGAGACAGAGACAGAGACAGAGACAGAGACAGAGACAGAGACAGAGACAGAGACAGAGACAGAGACAGAGACAGAGACAGAGACAGAGACAGAGACAGAGACAGAGACAGGGACAGAGACAGAGACGGAGACAAAGACCGAGACTGAGGCAGAGACATAGACAGAGACAGAGACAGGGACAGAGACAGAGACAGAGACAGAGGCAGGGTCTCAGACAGAGACAGAGACAGAGACAGAGACCGAGACAGAGGCAGAGACACAGACGGAGACAGAGACACACACAGGGACAGAGACAGAGACGGAGACAATGACCGAGACAGAGGCAGAGACAGAGACAGAGACACAGACAGAGACAGAGATACATGCATAGACAGAGACAGAGACAGCGACAGGGACAGGGACAGAGACAGAGGCAGAGGCAGAGACAGAGACAGAGACAGAGACAGGAACAGAGACAGATACGGGGACAGGGACAGTGGCAGAGACAGAGACGGAGACAAAGACCGAGGCAGAGGCAGAGACACAGACAGAGGCAGAGACAGAGACAGAGACAGAGGCAGAGACAGTGACAGAGACAGAGACAGATACGGAGACAGAGACAGAGACAGCGACAGAGACAGAGACAGAGACAGAGACAGAGACAGAGACAGAGGCAGAAACAGGGACAGGGACAGTGACAGAGGCAGAGGCAGAGACAGAGACAGAGACAGAGACAGAGACAGATACGGGGACAGAGACAGAGGCAGAGACAGAGACAGAGACCGAGACAGAGACAGAGGCGGAGACAGAGACAGAGACAGAGACAGAGACAGAGACACATGCATAGACAGAAACAGAGACAGCGACAGGGACAGGGACAGTGACAGAGGCAGAGGCAGAGACAGAGACAGACACAGATACGGGGACAGAGACAGAGGCAGAGACAGAGACAGAGACAGAGACAGAGACAGAGGCAGAGACAGAGACAGAGACAGAGACAGAGACAGAGACAGATGTAGAGACAGAGACAGAGACAGCGACAGAGACCGAGACAGAGACAGAGACAGAGACAGAGACAGAGACAGAGACAGAGACAGAGACAGAGACAGAGACAGAGACAGAGACAGAGACAGAGACAGAGACAGAAACAGATACAGAGACAGATACGGGGACAGAGACAGAGGCAGAGACAGAGGCAGAGACAGGGACAGGGACAGTGACAGAGGCAGAGGCAGAGACAGAGACAGAGGCAGAGACAGAGACAGATACGGGGACAGAGACAGAAGCAGAGACAGAGACAGAGACAGAGACAGAGACAGAGACAGAGACAGAAACAGAGACAGAGGCAGAGGCAGAGACACATGCACAGACAGAGACAGAGACAGCGACAGGGACAGGGACAGAAACAGAGGCTGAGACAGAGACGGAGACGGAGACTGAGACAGAGACAGAGACAGAGGCAGAGACAGGGACAGGAACAGAGACAGAGACAGATACGGGGACAGAGACAGAGGCAGAGACAGAGACGGAGACAAAGACCGAGACAGAGGCAGAGACACAGACAGAGACAGAGACAGAGACAGAGACAGAGACAGAGACAGAGGCAGAGACAGAGACAGAGACAGAGACAGAGACAGAGACAGAGACAGACACAGAGACAGAGGCAGGGTCTCAGAGAGAGAAAGAGACAGAGACAGAGACAGAGACGGATACGGAGACAGAGACAGAGACAGAGACAGAGACAGAGACAGAGACAGAGACAGAGACAGAGACAGAGACAGAGACAGAGACAGAGACAGAGACAGAGACAGAGACAGAGACAGAGACAGAGACAGAGACAGGGACAGAGACAAAGACGGAGACAAAGACCGAGACTGAGGCAGAGACATAGACAGAGACAGAGACACGGACAGAGACAGAGACAGAGACAGAGACAGAGACAGAGGCAGAGACAGGGACAGGGACAGTGACAGAGGCAGAGGCAGAGACAGAGACAGAGACAGAGACAGAGACAGATACGGGGACAGAGACAGAGGCAGAGACAGAGACAGAGACCGAGACAGAGACAGAGGCGGAGACAGAGACAGAGACAGAGACAGAGACAGAGACACATGCATAGACAGAAACAGAGACAGCGACAGGGACAGGGACAGTGACAGAGGCAGAGGCAGAGACAGAGACAGAGACAGATACGGGGACAGAGACAGAGGCAGAGACAGAGACAGAGACAGAGACAGAGACAGAGGCAGAGACAGAGACAGAGACAGAGACAGAGACAGAGACAGATGTAGAGACAGAGACAGAGACAGCGACAGAGACCGAGACAGAGACAGAGACAGAGACAGAGACAGAGACAGAGACAGAGACAGAGACAGAGACAGAGACAGAGACAGAGACAGAGACAGAGACAGAGACAGAGACAGAAACAGATACAGAGACAGATACGGGGACAGAGACAGAGGCAGAGACAGAGGCAGAGACAGGGACAGGGACAGTGACAGAGGCAGAGGCAGAGACAGAGACAGAGGCAGAGACAGAGACAGATACGGGGACAGAGACAGAAGCAGAGACAGAGACAGAGACAGAGACAGAGACAGAGACAGAGACAGAGACAGAAACAGAGACAGAGGCAGAGGCAGAGACACATGCACAGACAGAGACAGAGACAGCGACAGGGACAGGGACAGAAACAGAGGCTGAGACAGAGACGGAGACGGAGACTGAGACAGAGACAGAGACAGAGGCAGAGACAGGGACAGGAACAGAGACAGAGACAGATACGGGGACAGAGACAGAGGCAGAGACAGAGACGGAGACACAGACCGAGACAGAGGCAGAGACACAGACAGAGACAGAGACAGAGACAGAGACAGAGACAGAGGCAGAGACAGAGACAGAGACAGAGACAGAGACAGAGACAGACACAGAGACAGAGGCAGGGTCTCAGAGAGAGAAAGAGACAGAGACAGAGACAGAGACGGATACGGAGACAGAGACAGAGACAGAGACAGAGACAGAGACAGAGACAGAGACAGAGACAGAGACAGAGACAGAGACAGAGACAGAGACAGAGACAGAGACAGAGACAGAGACAGAGACAGAGACAGGGACAGAGACAGAGACGGAGACAAAGACCGAGACTGAGGCAGAGACATAGACAGAGACAGAGACAGGGACAGAGACAGAGACAGAGACAGAGACAGAGACAGAGGCAGAGACAGGGACAGGGACAGTGACAGAGGCAGAGGCAGAGACAGAGACAGAGACAGAGACAGAGACAGATACGGGGACAGAGACAGAGGCAGAGACAGAGACAGAGACCGAGACAGAGACAGAGGCGGAGACAGAGACAGAGACAGAGACAGAGACAGAGACACATGCATAGACAGAAACAGAGACAGCGACAGGGACAGGGACAGTGACAGAGGCAGAGGCAGAGACAGAGACAGAGACAGATACGGGGACAGAGACAGAGGCAGAGACAGAGACAGAGACAGAGACAGAGACAGAGGCAGAGACAGAGACAGAGACAGAGACAGAGACAGAGACAGATGTAGAGACAGAGACAGAGACAGCGACAGAGACCGAGACAGAGACAGAGACAGAGACAGAGACAGAGACAGAGACAGAGACAGAGACAGAGACAGAGACAGAGACAGAGACAGAGACAGAGACAGAAACAGATACAGAGACAGATACGGGGACAGAGACAGAGGCAGAGACAGAGGCAGAGACAGGGACAGGGACAGTGACAGAGGCAGAGGCAGAGACAGAGACAGAGGCAGAGACAGAGACAGATACGGGGACAGAGACAGAAGCAGAGACAGAGACAGAGACAGAGACAGAGACAGAGACAGAGACAGAGACAGAAACAGAGACAGAGGCAGAGGCAGAGACACATGCACAGACAGAGACAGAGACAGCGACAGGGACAGGGACAGTGACAGAGACAGAGACAGCGACAGAGACAGAGACAGAGACAGAGACAGAGACAGAGACAGAGACAGAGACAGAGACAGAGACAGAGACAGAGGCAGAGTCTCAGACAGAGAAAGAGACAGAGACAGAGACAGAGACAGAGACAGAGACAGAGACAGAGACGGAGACAGTGACAGAGACGGAGACAGAGACAGAGACAGAGACAGAGACAGCGACGGAGACACAGACAGAGACAGAGACAGAGACAGAGACAGAGACAGAAACAGAGACAGAAACAGAGGCTGAGACAGAGACGGAGATGGAGACTGACACAGAGACAGAGACAGAGACAGAGTCGGAGACAAAGACCGAGACAGAGGCACAGACACAGACAGAGACAGAGACAGGGACAGAGACAGAGACAGAGACAGACACAGAGACAGAGGCAGGGTCTCAGACAGAGAAAGAGACAGAGACGGATACGGAGACAGAGACAGAGACAGGGACAGAGACAGAGACAGAGACAGAGACAGAGACAGAGACAGAGACAGAGACAGAGACAGAGACAGAGACAGCGACAGGGACAGGGACAGGGAGAGGGACAGAGACAGAGGCAGAGACAGAGACAGAGACAAAGACAGAGACAGAGACAGAGGCAGAGACAGAGACGGAGACACAGACAGAGACAGAGACAGATGCATAGACAGAGAAAGAGACAGAGACAGAGACAGAGACAGCGACAGGGACAGGGAGAGGGACAGGGACAGAGACAGAGGCAGAGACAGAGACAGAGACAGAGACAGAGACAGAAACAGAGACAGAGACAGAGGCAGAGGCAGAGACAGAGGCAGAGACAGAGACGGAGACGGAGACAGAGGCAGAGACACAGACAGAGGCAAAGACAGAGACAGAAACAGGGACAGAGACAGAGACAGAAACAGAGACAGAGACAGAGACAAAGACAAAGACATTGACAGAGACAGAGACAGAGACACAGACAGAGACAGGGACAGAGACGGAGACAAAGACCGAGACAGAGGCAGAGACACAGACAGAGACAGAGACAGAGACAGAGACGGAGGCAGAGACAGAGACAGAGACAGAGACAGAGACAGACACAGACACAGAGACAGAGGCAGGGTCTCAGACAGAGAAAGAGACAGAGACAGAGACAGAGACAGAGACAGAGACCAGAGACAGAGACAGAAACAGAGACAGAGACGGAGACAGAGACTGAGACAGAGACAGAGACAGAGACAGAGACAGATGCATAGACAGAGACAGAGACAGAGACAGAGACAGCGACAGGGACAGGGAGAGGGACAGGGACAGAGACAGAGGCAGAGGCAGAGACAGAGACAGAGACAGAGACAGAAACAGAGACATAGACAGATACGGGGACAGAGACAGAGGCAGAGACACAGACAGAGACAGAGTACGAGACAGAGGCAGGGTCTCAGACAGAGACAGAGACAGAGGCAGGGTCTCAGACAGAGACAGAGACAGAGACAGAGACAGAGACAGAGACAGAGACAGAGACAGAGACAGAGACAGAGACAGAGACAGAGACAGAGACAGAGACAGAGACAGAGACAGAGACAGAGACAGAGACAGAGACAGAGACAGAGACAGAGACAGAGACAGAGACGGAGACAGTGACAGAGACGGAGACAGAGAGAGAGACAGAGTCAGAGACAGCGACGGAGACACAGACAGAGACAGAGACAGAGACAGAGACAGAGACAGAGACAGAGACAGAGACAGAGACAGAGACAGAGACAGAGACAGAAACAGAGACAGAGGCAGAAACAGAGACAGAAACAGAGGCTGAGACAGAGACGGAGGCGGAGACTGAGACAGAGACAGAGACAGAGACAGAGACAGAGACAGAGACAGAGACAGAGACAGAGACAGAGACAGAGACAGAGATAGAGACGGAGACAGTGACAGAGACGGAGACAGAGACAGAGACAGAGTCAGAGACAGCGACGGAGACACAGACAGAGACAGAGACAGAGACAGAGACAGAGACAGAGACAGAGACAGAGACAGAGACAGAGACAGAGACAGAGACAGAGACAGAGACAGAAACAGAGACAGAGGCAGAAACAGAGACAGAAACAGAGGCTGAGACAGAGACGGAGACGGAGACTGAGACAGAGACAGAGACAGAGACAGAGACAGAGACAGAGACAGAGACAGAGACAGAGACAGAGACAGAGACAGAGACAGAGACAGAGACAGAGACAGAGACGGAGACAAAGACCGAGACAGACGCAGAGACTGAGACAGAGGCAGAGACAGAGACGGAGGCAGAGACTGAGACTGAGACAGAGACAGAGACAGAGACAGAGACAGAGACAGAGACGGAGACAAAGACCGAGACAGAGGCAGAGACACGGACAGAGACAGAGACAGAGACAGAGACAGGGATAGGTATAGAGACGGAGACAAAGACCGAGACAGAGGCAGAGACACAGACAGAGACAGAGACACAGACAGAGACAGAGGCAGGGTCTCAGACAGAGACAGAGACAGAGACAGAGACAGAGACAGAGACAGAGACAGAGACAGAGGCAGAGACAGAGACAGAGACAGAGACAGAGACAGAGACAGAGACAGAGACAGAGACAGAGACGGAGACTGAGACAGAGACAGAGACAGAGACAGAGACAGAGACAGAGACAGACACAGAGACAGAGGCAGGGTCTCAGACAGAGAAAGAGACAGAGACAGAGACAGAGACGGATACGGAGACAGAGACAGAGACAGAGACAGAGACAGAGACAGAGACGGAGACGGAGACTGACACAGAGACAGAGACAGAGACAGAGTCGGAGACAAAGACCGAGACAGAGGCACAGACACAGACAGAGACAGAGACAGGGACAGAGACAGAGACAGAGACAGACACAGAGACAGAGGCAGGGTCTCAGACAGAGAAAGAGACAGAGACGGATACGGAGACAGAGACAGAGACAGGGACAGAGACAGAGACAGAGACAGAGACAGAGACAGAGACAGAGACAGAGACAGAGACAGAGACAGCGACAGGGACAGGGACAGGGAGAGGGACAGAGACAGAGGCAGAGACAGAGACAGAGACAGAGACAAAGACAGAGACAGAGACAGAGGCAGAGACAGAGACGGAGACACAGACAGAGACAGAGACAGAGACAGAGACAGATGCATAGACAGAGAAAGAGACAGAGACAGAGACAGCGACAGGGACAGGGAGAGGGACAGGGACAGAGACAGAGGCAGAGACAGAGACAGAGACAGAGACAGAGACAGAAACAGAGACAGAGACAGAGGCAGAGACAGAGGCAGAGACAGAGACGGAGACGGAGACAGAGGCAGAGACACAGACAGAGGCAAAGACAGACACAGAAACAGGGACAGAGACAGAGACAGAAACAGAGACAGAGACAGAGACAAAGACAAAGACATTGACAGAGACAGAGACAGAGACACAGACAGAGACAGGGACAGAGACGGAGACAAAGACCGAGACAGAAACAGAGACAGAGACAGAGGCAGAGACAGAGACAGAGACGGAGGCAGAGACAGAGACAGAGACAGAGACAGAGACAGACACAGACACAGAGACAGAGGCAGGGTCTCAGACAGAGAAAGAGACAGAGACAGAGACAGAGACAGAGACAGAGACAGAGACAGAGAGAGAAACAGAGACAGAGACGGAGACAGAGACTGAGACAGAGACAGAGACAGAGACAGAGACAGAGACAGAGACAGAGACAGATGCATAGACAGAGACAGAGACAGAGACAGAGACAGCGACAGGGACAGGGAGAGGGACAGGGACAGAGACAGAGGCAGAGGCAGAGACAGAGACAGAGACAGAGACAGAAACAGAGACATAGACAGATACGGGGACAGAGACAGAGGCAGAGACACAGACAGAGACAGAGACCGAGACAGAGGCAGGGTCTCAGACAGAGACAGAGACAGAGGCAGGGTCTCAGACAGAGACAGAGACAGAGACAGAGACAGAGACAGAGACAGAGACAGAGACAGAGACAGAGACAGAGACAGAGACAGAGACAGAGACAGAGACAGAGACAGAGACGGAGACAGTGACAGAGACGGAGACAGAGACAGAGACAGAGACAGAGACAGAGACAGCGACGGAGACACAGACAGAGACAGAGACAGAGACAGAGACAGAGACAGAGACAGAGACATAGACAGAAACAGAGACAGAGGCAGAAACAGAGATAGAAACAGAGGCTGAGACAGAGACGGAGACGGAGACTGAGACAGAGACAGAGACAGAGACAGAGACAGAGACAGAGACAGAGACAGAGACAGATGCATAGACGGAGACAGAGACAGAGACAGAGACAGCGACAGGGACAGGGAGAGGGACAGGGACAGAGACAGAGGCATAGGCAGAGGCAGAGACAGAGACAGAGACAGAGACAGAGACAGAGACAGAAACAGAGACAGAGACAGAGACAGAGACAGACACAGAGACAGAGGCAGGGTCTCAGACAGAGAAAGAGACAGAGACAGAGACAGAGACGGATACGGAGACAGAGACAGAGACAGAGACAGAGACAGAGACAGAGACAGAGACAGAGACAGAGACAGAGACAGAGACAGAGACAGAGACAGAGACAGAGACAGAGACAGAGACAGAGACAGAGACAGAGACAGAGACAGAGACAGAGACAGAGACAGAGACAGATACAGAGACAGAGACAGAGACAGAGACAGAGACAGAGACAGAGACAGAGACAGAGACAGAGACAGGAACAGAGACAGAGACAGAGACTGAGACAGAGACAGAGACAGAGACAGAGACAGAGACAGAGACAGAGACTGATGCATAGACAGAGACAGAGACAGAGACAGAGACAGCGACAGGGACAGAGACAGAGACAGAGACAGAGACAGAGACAGAGACAGAGACAGAGACAGAGACGGAGACAGGGACAGGGACAGAGACAGAGGCAGAGGCAGAGAGAGAGACAGAGACAGAGACAGAAACAGAGACAGAGACAGATACGGGGACAGAGACAGAGGCAGAGACAGAGACGGAGACAAAGACCGAGACAGAGGCAGAGACACAGACAGAGACAGAGACAGAGACAGAGACAGAGACAGAGGCAGAGGCAGAGACAGCGACAGAGACAGAGACAGAGACAGACACAGAGACAGAGGCAGGGTCTCAGACAGAGAAAGAGACAGAGACGGATACGGAGACGGAGACAGAGACAGGGACAGAGACAGAGACAGAGACAGAGACAGAGACAGAGACAGAGACAGAGACAGAGACAGAGACAGAGACGGAGACAGAGACAGAGACAGAGACAGAGACAGAGACAGAGACAGAGACAGAGACGGAGGCAGAGACTGAGACTGAGACAGAGACAGAGACAGAGACAGAGACAGAGACAGAGACGGAGACAAAGACCGAGACAGAGGCAGAGACACGGACAGAGACAGAGACAGAGACAGAGACAGGGATAGGTATAGAGACGGAGACAAAGACCGAGACAGAGGCAGAGACACAGACAGAGACAGAGACACAGACAGAGACAGAGGCAGGGTCTCAGACAGAGACAGAGACAGAGACAGAGACAGAGACAGAGACAGAGACAGAGACAGAGGCAGAGACAGAGACAGAGACAGAGACAGAGACAGAGACAGAGACAGAGACGGAGACTGAGACAGAGACAGAGACAGAGAC
>CAMAOD020000252.1:570000-572500 GCA_945859595.2 Megachile willughbiella
GACAGAGACAGAGACAGAGACAGAGACAGAGACAGAGACAGCGACAGGGACAGGGACAGACACAGACACAGAGACAGAGGCAGGGTCTCAGACAGAGAAAGAGACAGAGACAGAGACAGAGACAGAGACAGAGACAGAGACAGAGAGAGAAACAGAGACAGAGACGGAGACAGAGACTGAGACAGAGACAGAGACAGAGACAGAGACAGAGACAGAGACAGAGACAGATGCATAGACAGAGACAGAGACAGAGACAGAGACAGCGACAGGGACAGGGAGAGGGACAGGGACAGAGACAGAGGCAGAGGCAGAGACAGAGACAGAGACAGAGACAGAAACAGAGACATAGACAGATACGGGGACAGAGACAGAGGCAGAGACACAGACAGAGACAGAGACCGAGACAGAGGCAGGGTCTCAGACAGAGACAGAGACAGAGGCAGGGTCTCAGACAGAGACAGAGACAGAGACAGAGACAGAGACAGAGACAGAGACAGAGACAGAGACAGAGACAGAGACAGAGACAGAGACAGAGACAGAGACAGAGACAGAGACAGAGACAGAGACAGAGACGGAGACAGTGACAGAGACGGAGACAGAGACAGAGACAGAGACAGAGACAGAGACAGCGACGGAGACACAGACAGAGACAGAGACAGAGACAGAGACAGAGACAGAGACAGAGACATAGACAGAAACAGAGACAGAGGCAGAAACAGAGACAGAAACAGAGGCTGAGACAGAGACGGAGACGGAGACTGAGACAGAGACAGAGACAGAGACAGAGACAGAGACAGAGACAGAGACAGAGACAGATGCATAGACGGAGACAGAGACAGAGACAGAGACAGCGACAGGGACAGGGAGAGGGACAGGGACAGAGACAGAGGCATAGGCAGAGGCAGAGACAGAGACAGAGACAGAGACAGAGACAGAGACAGAAACAGAGACAGAGACAGAGACAGAGACAGACACAGAGACAGAGGCAGGGTCTCAGACAGAGAAAGAGACAGAGACAGAGACAGAGACGGATACGGAGACAGAGACAGAGACAGAGACAGAGACAGAGACAGAGACAGAGACAGAGACAGAGACAGAGACAGAGACAGAGACAGAGACAGAGACAGAGACAGAGACAGAGACAGAGACAGAGACAGAGACAGAGACAGAGACAGAGACAGAGACAGATACAGAGACAGAGACAGAGACAGAGACAGAGACAGAGACAGAGACAGAGACAGAGACAGAGACAGGAACAGAGACAGAGACAGAGACTGAGACAGAGACAGAGACAGAGACAGAGACAGAGACAGAGACAGAGACTGATGCATAGACAGAGACAGAGACAGAGACAGAGACAGCGACAGGGACAGAGACAGAGACAGAGACAGAGACAGAGACAGAGACAGAGACAGAGACAGAGACGGAGACAGGGACAGGGACAGAGACAGAGGCAGAGGCAGAGAGAGAGACAGAGACAGAGACAGAAACAGAGACAGAGACAGATACGGGGACAGAGACAGAGGCAGAGACAGAGACGGAGACAAAGACCGAGACAGAGGCAGAGACACAGACAGAGACAGAGACAGAGACAGAGACAGAGACAGAGGCAGAGGCAGAGACAGCGACAGAGACAGAGACAGAGACAGACACAGAGACAGAGGCAGGGTCTCAGACAGAGAAAGAGACAGAGACGGATACGGAGACGGAGACAGAGACAGGGACAGAGACAGAGACAGAGACAGAGACAGAGACAGAGACAGAGACAGAGACAGAGACAGAGACAGAGACGGAGACAGAGACAGAGACAGAGACAGAGACAGAGACAGAGACAGAGACAGAGACGGAGGCAGAGACTGAGACTGAGACAGAGACAGAGACAGAGACAGAGACAGAGACAGAGACGGAGACAAAGACCGAGACAGAGGCAGAGACACGGACAGAGACAGAGACAGAGACAGAGACAGGGATAGGTATAGAGACGGAGACAAAGACCGAGACAGAGGCAGAGACACAGACAGAGACAGAGACACAGACAGAGACAGAGGCAGGGTCTCAGACAGAGACAGAGACAGAGACAGAGACAGAGACAGAGACAGAGACAGAGACAGAGGCAGAGACAGAGACAGAGACAGAGACAGAGACAGAGACAGAGACAGAGACGGAGACTGAGACAGAGACAGAGACAGAGACAGAGACAGAGACAGAGACAGAGACAGAGACAGAGACAGAGACAGAGACAGAGACAGAGACAGAGGCAGAAACAGAGACAGAGACAGAGACAGAGACAGAGACAGAGACAGAGACAGAGACAGAGACAGAGACAGAGACAGAGACAGAGACAGAGACAGAGACGGAGACAGGGACAGGGACAGAGACAGAGGCAGAGGCAGAGAGAGAGACAGAGACAGAGACAGAAACAGAGACAGAGACAGATACGGGGACAGAGACAGAGGCAGGGACAGAGACGGAGACAAAGACCGAGACAGAGGCAGAGACA